>ONZH01004244.1:0-18854 GCA_900303285.1 Rhinella marina
ACTAAGTGATCAGACGGTGTGTATGAACACCAGTATGAGAAATTACTTTGGGCAAGAGAACACAGTACAGTTGCCAATTATAAGGCCTATATATTGTATATTTCAAGGTACACAGCCGTGTACTAAGTGATCAGACGGTGTGTATGAACACCAGGTTTGAGAAATTACTTTGCAAGAGAACGCACAGTACAGTTGCCAATTATAAGGCCTATATATTGTATATTTCAAGGTACACAGCCGTGTACTAAGTGATCAGACGGTGTGTATGAACACCAGGTATGAGAAATTACTTTGCAAGAGAACGCCACAGTACAGTTGCCAATTGTAAGGCCTATATATTGTATATTTCAAGGTACACAGCCGTGTACTAAGTGATCAGACGGTGTGTATGAACACCAGGTATGAGAAATTACTTTGCAAGAGAACGCACAGTACAGTTGCCAATTGTAAGGCCTATATATTGTATATTTCAAGGTACACAGCCGTGTACTAAGTGATCAGACGGTGTGTATGAACACCAGGTTAGAGAAATTACTTTTGCAAGAGAACGCACAGTACAGTTGCCAATTATAAGGCCTATATATTGTATATTTCAAGGTACACAGCCGTGTACTTAAGTGATCAGACGGTGTGTATAACACCAGGTATGAGAATTACTTTGCAAGAGAACGCACAGTACAGTTGCCAATTAAGGCCTATATATTGTATATTTCAAGGTACACAGCCGTGTACTAAGTGATCAGACGGTGTGTATGAACACCAGGTATGAGAAATTACTTTGCAAGAGAACGCACAGTACAGTTGCCAATTATAAGGCCTATATATTGTATATTTCAAGGTACACAGCCGTGTACTAAGTGATCAGACGGTGTGTATGAACACCAGGTTTGAGAAATTACTTTGCAAGAGAACGCACAGTACAGTTGCCAATTGAAAGGCCTATATATTGTATATTTCAAGGTACACAGCAGTAGTGCCAAATATAGTTTGGTATGTAGCTGTCACGTACCGTGTGGTTATCGTGACACGTGTTTCATGTTGCTCATGTTTGTGCCCTGGTATTCCGGATTTGGTTGTATGCTGGTTGCCAGGGGCAACGTGTATATTGTTGGTGTCTCGGTTGTTCTCCGTGACACGGCTTTCATGTTGCTCATGTTTGTGCCCTGGTATTCCGGATTTGGTTGTATGCTGGTTGCCAGGGGCAACGTGTATATTGTTGGTGTCTCGCTTGTTCTCCGTGACACGGCTTCCATGTTGCTCATGTTTGTGTCCTGGCATTCTGGCTGCGGTAGTAGGTCGTGGTTGCCAGGGGGCAACGTGTAGTTTTGGTTGCTGGTATGTTCCCTGATTGCATACTTCCCTCCTTCCCTGTCTGGTTCTCACTGTAGTGTATCGGTGTATGCTCGGTGTGGAGTTTCCCCTCCCACACCGCAGCGTCACAGTAGACAAGGCTACCTAATACACCCTAATGCTCTCTCTGTCCTACCTGAGCTGGCACTAACTAACACCTTGTGTTGCTCTCTGTCCTGTGACTTCCATGTTGTGGCATTCTGATTGCATACTTCCCTCCTTCCCTGTCTGGTTCTCACTGTAGTGTATCGGTGTATGCTCGGTGTGGAGTTTCCCCTCCCACACCGCAGCGTGACAGTAGCAGAGCACCTAATACACCACTAATGCCTCTCTCTGTCCCTACTCCAGCAGCTATCCCTGAATACGGCAGCCGTTCTCTGTAAAGTGTATCTTGTAGTAAAGCTATCACTGTACTGCACTATAGTAGCCCTGATAAGGGCTTTTAATCACGCTCCTGCCTGTCCAACAGCTAAAACCTGTCTCTCCCTTCTCCAGCCTCTGTCCCTGACTAAGTTCACGCAGCATATGCGAACGAGCAGGAAGAGCTGAGTTTTTAATATTCGAGGTCACATGGTTTTTCCAGCCAATGCATGTAGACGCCGTTTTCGCGCTGCCAGCGTGCTCAGCGTGCCTGTCATACCCCCCCTGCATGCTGATTGGTGGAAAAAGAGCGCCAGGGAAGGTGGGAGGGGAAACGAATTCTAAGTGCGCCATCGCCGTTATACTCGAAAGAAATCGAGCACGCCGAATATCGTAGTATTCGATCGAATACCAGCTCGATCGAACACTACTCGCTCATCTCTATATGTTATGTGATCTCCTACAATAGTGAGTGGTGCGTTTAATAAGTCCATGAGCATAGGATCCCACATGACAGTTTGATTAACGGGGCTGCACAAGTAAGTCAAGGTAAACTAGAAAAACAATGGGAGAAATATGTACAATGGATGCAATTGGTTTTTAATCTTCTATACCAGAATGGTGTTCTATACATCATGCTGTCAGTAGTTCCACTTCTGGCCAACAGAATGTCATTCCATGCAATATGTTCTCATCTCCTGGAGCTCATTGCCTGGAATTCTATGATGATATTCTGTCTTGCTAGTTTATATGCTAACCTCCTTTTATAACTATCTTCATATGAATTATATTCTATAATTTGATGATGATTTCTTGTTGTGTGCAATTAAGTAACATTTCCTTTTGCTTTTATTCCAGATGAAACGTGCTGGAACTACAGGATCAGTTAGAGGCATGGCTCTTTATGAAGATGAGGTATATGACAATTTTTTGGATTCCTTTAAAATGAGTTTTTGTCTTTGTCTATATCTTTATCACCAAATTCATATACATAGAGAAGAATTTCCAAGCCCACATAGGTTGCACTTTTATCTGAGTTGTCAATGGCAAAGGTCTCAGGAAAATTCTTAGGCACAATGGGGATAATTTACTAATCCTGTCTAAATTGTAGACATCATAAACCTGGATTGGTAGTCTAAAGATGTGCCAAATTTATCACAGTGGCTCAGACTGGATGATAAATTTTGCGCATGGTTACTTTCGTCTAACTTTATACAACCTATTGGTTGACTTGGTTGGTAGACATTTTGTGCCAAATCTTAAAGGGGTTGGCCATGTTCTCGGAACTTGTGACCAATGAGTAGGCAAGATGACTGTATGACACTTACTAATATAGCCTTTGATATTTTGTGCTGTTTGCTATCTTTATTAGCCATGTCCCCTTGTTAGGTAAATCTTCAGTACTGTAAACATAGAGGTCCTGTCTATAAGATGGCTGCTGATGGAGGGTCATGTGACCAGATACATGATTCAGCCTCCCCTATTCAACCACTCAGCACTAAATTCCCCAACAATGCAAGTGCAGTTGGCAGATGTGGTGTATTTGAATGGCAGAAGCATCACATGGAGTTGATTTGCTGGTTCACATGACCCTCCATCAGCATCCAATTTATGGACAAGATTCCCAACAAGGGAACATACTAAGGATGAGTGAACCAGTTTGGGTTTGGTCCTACTTTTTCTATTTTTCAAACGGCAGATGAACCTGCATATTTACAAGTTTGTTTTGGATGAAAAAGCATGATGGAAGAAGAATGGTTATTCCATGACCCTGAGAGAAAGTGGGGAGAGGGCTTGCCCTGATTGGCTTCCAGGCTGACAGCCTGGATAAGACAATCAGTGCTGCAGCAGGCAGGAAGGTGGGCATAAAAAACAGAATGTTATTCTGTACTGGGCTGTGGGTGGTTGGGTTTTAGGGTGTCTGCCAGAAAACGACTTGTATCATAATGGAAGCGCTCACTAGTATGCAGGAGGAGGGGGAGTGAAGCGTTGGTAGCGCTGTACAGTTCTTACCCCTCCTCCTGCTTGCTCTTCCTGGGGCCCGCGCTGCTGTGTCCTGACTGCCTGCAGAAGGCCCGGGAAGAGGTGAGAGCAGGGAGACAGCCAGGACCAGGAGAGGAGCGACACAGGAGAGGTAAGTTTAATTATTTGTTTTATTGTCTGATCTGAGGGCTGATTTGGGGTCCTAAACGGGAGTGTGATTTTGGGGACCAGAAGGGTGTGTGTGTGATATTGGGGGGCCAGAAGGGGGGTGTGTGTGATATTGGGGGCCAGAAGGGGGGGGGGGTGATATTGGGGGCCAGAAGGGGGGTTGTGTGATATTGGGGGCCAGAAGGGGGGTTGTGTGATATTGGTGGCCAGAAAGGGGGGTTGTGATATTGGGGGCCAGAAGGAGTGTGTGTGTGATATTGGGGGCCAGAAGGGGGTGTCTGATATTGGGGCCAGAAGGGAGGGGGTCTGATATTGGGGGCCAAAAGGGGGGTCTGATATTGGGGGCCAGAAGGGGGGTCTGATATTGGGGGCCAGAAGGGGGGTCTGATATTGGGGGCCAGAAGGGGGGGTCTGATATTGGGGGCCAGAAGGGGGGATCTGATATGGGTGCCAGAAAGGGGGGGGGTCTGATATGGGTGTCAGAAAGGAGGGGGGGATCTGATATGTGCGCCAAAAGGGGGTCTGATTAGGGGCTTGAAGAGTATGAAGGGGGGTCTGACTGGGGGTCTAGAGAGGTCTAATGGGGGTCTGATTGGGGGTCTGGGATTCTAATGAGGGTCTGATTGGGGGTTTGGAGGTCTAATAGGGGTCTTATATGGGGGTCTGGAGATCGGGGGGTCTCATCTGGTGTTTGATATGGGGATTTGATCTGAAAGGTAAGGGGGTATTGTTTTTCTGTGTGGTACCAGTATTTTCAGGGGGACTGTTTCTGCAGTATAGTATTGGGGGGGGGGGGGCAGGATGGGGTATTGCGGAGAAGGTGAGAGGATGATGTAAAAGTAGGAAAGTAAGATGCCTGTTTGTTAAACTCTGCAGAGACGAGGCGCGGCTGAAAGAAGTCATCATGGCGGTCTGGTCTGACAGGAGAAGAGGAGGAAAGAGAACGTCTACATCAGAGAAGAGAAGTCACAGAAGGTACATATGTGGCACTATATTATCCTGTATGCTCAGAGTGAACAGAGCAGAGAAAGCAGCTCTCGTATGAGCAATGCCCTCTCTTCAAACAGTTTATCGTCGGGGGTGCCGGAGGCCCCCAGCCGATCTGATATTGATGACCTACCCTGAGGATAGGTCATCAGTAGTAAAAGAGGACAACCTTTTTTTAACAGTAGGACTGGAGGGAAGGGGTTGAGAATTTGGCATGTGGGTGGGGGTTCGTTTCAATATTTGCCTCGGGCAGCAGAAAAGCTAGGTGCACCTGCACTGAGTGTGTGTGTGGGGTGGGGGAAGTTGGCCCAAGCTTAACTGGTTGCACCAGGGCCCATGAGCCTTTATCTATGCCCCTGGTACCATCGTAGTAGTGCCTTGTACTCTCACATGGCGTAGAATGCAGACCACTTCTTGCAATTCTCGCTGTACAGCAAGCTGCACTCAGTAGTGGTCACCTGGAGTAGCCGTCTTACATGGCCCACTGGGTCAGTGTTTTTTGTGGTAGTACAGAGGCAACACCCCAGCAACATGGCTGGCTCCCACAGCAGGCACCTATCTGCCTCCTCCACCTCCATGGACATGGTCCTGTCCCCAACAGCAGTGGGGAACAGCATCTCTCACACTACCCCCCTTTCCTACCAGATGTGTCAAGTCAAGAGTTGCCATGCTGTGTAGGAGCTTATCGGTCTGGGCGGCAGTAGCCACACCAGCAAGCAGTTGCAGCTAAATTACATCAAGCATCAAACATCTTGCTGGCTGTCACCCCGTTGACTCCAACTGGGCAAGGTGGTCAGCGACAATGGGCACAACATCCTGGCCGCCCTGAACCTGGTGGAGATAACACATGCTCCCTGCATGGTATTTTTAAAAAAAGGCACTGGCTTGCACAAGATGCTGGCAATATCCAAGAGACTGTCCATCTTTTCAACCATTCTTACGTGGTGAGGAGCGTTCTCCTGGACATGCCGTGTCAGAAATGTCTGACACAATGTTCCAACTTGCTGGAATTCAACATTGCACATGCTCGGGCATCTGTACAAGCAGCGGAAAGCCGTGAACAATTTGGTCATGCACCAAACCGCCTCAGCAGGTAGCATGTGTTGTTTCCAGGTCGGACAGTGGTAACTCATGCCGTTCATGCTGCAGTTGTCCCTCGTCCTTTTCATATGTATTTTTAAAGAGACGCTGATGCTCATGCACCAAGTGTGTAGCTGTTGGGTACCCACAATAAGAAACTCCCATGGAGGAGGAGGAGGAGGTGTTGCCACTTGAGGATGAGGAAGAGGAGTCGGAGATGGAGGAAAAAGAGGATGATGATGATGATAATGGTGACACCAGCCACGACACTCAATTGTCTCTGTGCGGGGTAGAGGTGGACAGAAGTGGCTCCTTGGGAATGGTGGCTAGAGTGGCAACCTGTAGACTCACTTGCTTAAACAGCGAGAGGTGGTTCGTTGACAACATCAAGCAGTCTGGTGATTACAGAATAGCCATGCTTTTAGACCCTCGCTATTAAGGCAAAATGAGGGAATTTATTCCTCTCACAGAAAGGGAGGATAAATTATGTTATTCCCAGGAAATTGTGTAAGCAGCTTGCCACAGCTTACAGCAAGCAGATGCCTGCCGCCAGCATGTCTGAAAGTGAGGCCCTCCAGCCCCCACAGAGTCACCTGCCGCCACAAGCAGCAGAAACCGCAGCAGCAGTAGCAGCAGCCAATCCAGTCTCCTCAACATGATGGAGCAGTTTTTCCATGTGCTGCACCAGGCTGAGGCCAGTTATCAAACTGACAGCTCCCACTTCAATGCCCAGGCTCAGGCGTACCTAAACTCTGGCCAGTCTCTGGTACATACCCTGTTCCTTGACCACATGGATTTCTGGGCAAGTAGACTGGAATGTGGCCCAAATTTGGCACAGCATGCTTTTTTTCTTTCTTGCCCAGCTTCCAGTGTCATCTCAGAAAGGGTTTTCAGTGCTGCACTGGGTGTGGTGACACCCAAACGGACCAAGTTGTCCTCTGCCAGTGTCCAAAACATCACTTTTGTCAACATGAACCAAGCCTGGATTCAGGAGGGTTTTCACACTTCTCTGGTTGAGGCCAATGAATAACTCTGGCTTCGCTGTCTGCCTACCTGCCTGCCACCATCATGCCACTGCTGCAACCTGCCTACTATTACCTTCCCTACAGCTGATGCCACCACTATCATCATGCTACTGCTGCGACATGCATACCATCATGTTCTGTATGGCTGCAGCCAACTTATCGAGAAGTTTGTTGCCCTTTAACTGGTGTAAAACATTGTTCCACACTGCATACCAGGGACAGGGAATCCCTGTTTATATGGTTGGACAGGATTAGAAAGTAAAAAAAAAAAAAAAAGTCTCACCTGTCACCGGTGCTTGGGGTCCAGTGCCAAGCTCCCTTCTCCTAAGCTTCTTTTCCCAGCTGGACCAGAAGTGAAACATGCAACCTGCATACACATCATGCTACTGGCCAATCAGTTGCCTCAGTTGTGACTGTTTAAGCACAGCATGTAACTGACACCACTGCTAAGACCGTAGATTGTCCAGCAGCTTTGATGTGCATGTAAAAGGCAGATCATGCTTCCGATCCAGCATGGATTGGAGGAAGCAGAGGAGAAGGGAGCTGGGTGCTGCGCCCAGAGTTCCAGTGACAGTCCCCCGTCCCAATAGAAGCAGCTGCAGCAGGCAAGTAAGGGAAGCATGGGAAGAGGCTGCTTTGGGGCTCGAACTCAGAACGGGCCCACTCAGGAGTAAGACTAAAAGATTTTATTGACAAGGCCCCTTCAACAGTATTGCGTACAAAAATTTGATGTGGGGCCTAGTCACTTCTAGCTACGCCCCTGGTTACGCCACTGAGCTGCTAGTAGTCACTAAGGGTGACATTTATCATTTGAGATCATTTATTTCACTTTTAAGTCTGTGTTCTATCTTCTTACATGTTCACACAGTATGCAGTCTGACATTCAGCATAAACCATTCCTGTCTTCCAAATAACAGGACAGTACTTTGTAGTCTATCTTGTTTATTGGTCAACAGGTTGTACATATGTGATTGATTGATTGTATACAATTGATTGATTGGTAAAACAGGATTGTTTGGTAAAACTACAAGAATACAAATATCATGTATAATTATTAAACATAAGATGGCATGTACTATAACATTTACATTAACAGTGAAGGCACATGGTAAAATGGCTGCCTATAGATAGGATTGCATGCCTATCTAACAGTTATAACTCCCTGAGTAACAATTATAGACTAACTGACCAACTCTGAATAACATCATGTCCCTAAAACACAGGTAGATCTCTCACCAAGATGGTGGAGTTTGAGAAGGAGACATGTATAGGACAACTCTAATAATGTGTCCTGGAGACTGGAGACTTCTCTTTCCCAAGATGACTTTCACTCCCACAATGCAGTGCACCACCCACAATGCAGTAGTCTTTGTAAATGGAAAAACAAAGTGTAATACAACTTAACACCTCTAGATGGTGCTATAACCACACTGAACACGATGACTGAGACACTCCTGAGATATGATGACTGAAGCAGAAGTGATCTATAGTGATTTTCTAACCCTGCTTGGAAGAACAGTCTGGTTTTGTATTTGCATCCACATTTATGAAATGGTCCACAGTTTTCAAGTATTTTGTGCAACTGCATTGTGTTATATGGGGAGAGTTATTAAACTGGTGTAAAAAAAACTGTCTTAGTTGCCCATATCAACCAATCAAATTAAATCTTTCATTTCCCAAAGGAGCTGTCAAAGATGAAAGGTTGAATCTGATTGGTTGCTGTGGTCAACTAAGCCAGTTCTACTTTACACCAGTTTGATAAATCTCCCCCTTTAGTCTTAAAAAATACACCAGGATAGGCTGTCTCCTGCATTTCAAGTTTCATAGAAGTTTACCATAATCCAAGTCTCTTCTGACTTTTCTGTCTTAAATATAGATCACTTTGAAAAATGGCATCTCTTAAAGGGGTTCTGCAGGTTTTAATATCTGATGATCTATCCTCTGGATAGATCATCAAGTATCTGATCGGCGGCGGCCCGACACCCGGGGCCCCCGCCGATCAGCTGTTTGAGAAGGCAGCGGCGCTACAGGAGCGCCGCGGCCTTCTCAGTGTTTACCCGCAGGCCAGTGACGTCACGACTAGTATCACTGGCCTGGGCGGGGCTAAGCTCCATTCATGTGAACAGAGCTTAGCCCCGCCCAGGCCAGTGATACTAGTCGTGACGTCACTGGCCTGCGGGTAAACACTGAGAAGGCTGCAGCGCTCCTGTAGCGCCACTGCCTTCTCAAACAGCTGATCGGCGGGGGCCCCGGGTGTCGGGCAGCTGCCGATCAGATACTGATGATCTATCCAGAGGATAGATCATCAGATATTAAAACATGCAGAACCCCTTTAAATGTCACAGAAATGTAAAAAAAAAGTTGCAATTGTAAAGTCATGTGACATTTTTATACCGAAAAACCTGATCTACCTGGCTTGATAAATGCTGATTTCAGCGGTGTGTCACTCATGAGCTAAAAGTAAGTGGTTGCCGAGAACCAGCATCATAATCATTGCAGTACAGCCCTTGAAAAGAGTCAAATCTACCTGAGAAGAGTCATGGTTATTCATAATCTCCTGCTCTCCCGCCCATCTGATGATCATTGGCAGTTCTCTCCTAGAGAGAAAGGGAGAAAACTAGGTAGAAGACTGTCAGTCATCAGCAGGTGGGCAGGGAGAGCAAGAATTCATTAATAACCATGACTCTTCTCAGGTGGCCAGGACTCTTTTCCAGGCCCAGTCTGCAATGTTTGTGATGTTGGTTCTCGGCAACCACTTACTTTTAACTTATAAACAGACAGACCGCTGAAATCAACTCACCTGTCTCTACTTTATTCTGTCGTTAGTATGGGTAGCATAAAGGTGATGACAGGTTCCCTTTAACCACTTCCCGTCCGCCCGTTGACTATAAACATCCGGGAAGTGGTTTCTAAACGTCCATTCAGAGATAGCAGCTGCACGCTAATCGTGCAGCTACACAGTGGGGTACCTGCTGTCAGTGACAGCAGGGTACCCCAAAGAGAAGGCAGGAACCGTTCCCAGGGGTCCCTGCCTTCTAGATCGCTGTATACTTCCTGTTCCGGCCCGGCGGTCACGTGATCGCCGGGGCCGGGAGAGTGCAGGAGCTGCCGGGTCTCTCATAGACCCGATCAGCCCTGCACTGAGGCTGTACAGCATAGTATTATGCTGTACAGCCTCTCTGGGGATGTATTTCCCCTGTAACTGGGGCTACTATGTCAATAAAAAAATAAAAATAAAAATAAGTGAAGTTAAATGTCCCCCTGAGGTCTTGTATGACCTTATGGGGGACACAAAGTGTAAAAAAAAAAATAGAGTATTATAAAAAAAAATAAAAATCACATATATATATATATATATAAAAAAAATAATTTCCCCCCAAATATTTCATTAAAAAAAGTTACAAATAAAAATAAATAAATAAGACATATTTGGTATCACCGTGTCCGAAACGACCGGCTCTATAAAAATATCACATGATCTACCCCATCAAGTGAACTGCGTAAAAAAAATCTAATAAAAATTAAGCCAAAACAGCTTTTTTTGTCGCATCACCTACCAAAAAACATAATATTAAACAATCAAAAAGTCGTATGCATCCCAAAATGGTAGCAATAAAAACGTCACCCTTTCCCGCAAAAAATGAGCCCCCACACAAGATTATAGCCCGAAAAATGAAAAAAAAATGGCTCTTAAAAAATTGCAACACAAAAACATGATTTTTCTTCTAAAAATGCTCTTATTGTGTAAAACTTTAAAAAAATAAATAAAAATAGACATATTTGGTATTGTTGCGTCCGTAACAACAGGCTCTACAAAAATATCACATGATCTACCCCGTCAAGTGAACGGTATAAACAAAAATATAGAAAAATGCCCCTAAACTGCTTTTTTTTTTTGTTAACCTCCCAAAAATTAGATTAAAAAGTGATCAGAAAGCCGGATGTACCCCAAAATGGTGCCAATAAAAAGCACAGCTTGTCCTGCAAAAAATAAGACCTCACGCAGCTCAGTCCACAAAAAAATTAAAAAGTTATCACTCTTACAAACCATGACAAAAAATTCCATGTTAGAAAATGCAGATGCTGCTCCTCCCTTCTGAGCCCTGGCGTATCCCCAAATAACAGTTTACGACCACATGTGGGGTGTTTCTGCAAACTGCAGAATCGGGGTAATAAATATTGAGTTTTGTTTTGTTGTTAACCCTTGATGTGTTACAGGAAAAAATTATTAAAATGGAAAATCTGCAAAAAAAGTGAAATTTTGAAATTTCACATCTATTTTGCTTTAATTCCTGTGGAATACTTAAAGGGTTAACAACATTTCTAAAACCAGTTTTGATTAGTTTGAGTGGTGTAGTTTCTAAAATGGGGTCATTTATGGGTAGTTTTTATTATGTAAGCCCACAAACTGACTTCAGAACTGAACTGGTCCTTAAAAAAGTTGATTTTGCAAATTTTCAAAAATTGCGTCTAAAATTCTAAACCTTCTACTGTCCTAAAAAAATAAAATGACACTACCAAAATGATGCCAACATAAAGTAGACATATCGGGAATGTAAATTAAAAAGTATTTTATGGGGCATCACTACCTGTCTTAAAAGCAAAGAGATTGAAATTTAGAAAACAGTGAATTTTTTCAAATTTTCGGTAACTTTTGGATTTTTTTTATAAATAAAATTAAAACTTATTGACTCTAGTTTACCATTAATTTGAAGTACAATGTGTCACGAGAAAACAATCTCAGAATCGCTTGGATAAGTAAAAGCGTTCCAAAGTTATTACCACATGAAGTGACACATGTCAGATTTGCAAAATTAGGCCTGGTCAGGAAGGGGGTAAATGGCCCAGAGCTGAAGTGGTTAAATAAAGTACTGTATGTAATTTATAAATTTAAAAGAGGCAATAAGCTCGGAATTACAGCGGTGAGGTCCTTTCCTTTAGAAGGAAATCCAAATCCACAGTAGTATTCACACAAGTAGAATCCATGTCTCTCTGAAGCAATTCAAATGTTAGTAAAGTTAGGCTACCAATAATTCAATTAATCATATTTCTGACACAACAGTATACTGTATTTGTATGTCACTTTTGGACACTGTGGATTCTACGTAAGAGAAAGTTTGTAAATTTACTCAATTCATTTATATTGTGCCCAAATATTCTGCAGGACTAAACATAATCTAATAATACATTCGGAATGGTAAAACATAAATATAACTTATCATTACGCTTATTACTTAACATTACACCATACACAGAAGAATTGCCCATTATGTCTGACATCAGTCACTGTGACGCACAGTCAACACTATAATGAGGAGAAGGGCTAGAAGCCCTGGGGGAAAGTCAGGAGGGCCATCACTTCTTAATCCAATTTAGTTTTTTTTAGGCAATGTATACTAGTTTAATGAATCATTAGAATTCCTTGGACCAAATAAGCTAGAAGAAGGTCACAGCCACATCAAATGACTCAGTGAGTGAATTACATTATTGGTTTGACCTCTCATAACACTGCCTGCAGGTGTCTTCTAGAGAACCTGTCATCACAAAATGCAGTGCAGTCTGCAGGCAGCATGTCATCAAGCAAATTGATATATAGTGTATATATATATATATATATATATATATATATATATATATATATATAGTTTTTTTTTTAGTTCAGTTGTACATGCACTTACACAGAGAAAGCTATCAGTCACAATGTCATTATACCTGGTACCATGCAAGCGTTGGCACCAGTACCAATTTACAGTGACAAATTGGTGGGGAAAATGACAGCGCGGATGGAGATGGAGGATCACATGACTCTGGCAGGGAGGGAGGAGGTTTGTCCTGATTGGCTCAGAGGCTGACGGACAACCTGTGTGCCATTCAGGGCAGGATTTTCTAAGAGTCTTCAGCGTCTGGCCTGAAGAGATACCATTCTGAGTGCAGCTTGTGACCTGAGAGCATGTGTCTTGAGTGTGTCTGCCAAACAGCAATTACAGACACAAGCAAGTAATCTAGGTGTAGTAGAGAGAATATAGGGACTGTCTAGGGACATATTTAAGTATTAGAGTTCTGTGCTTCATATTATTTTCATACAGCTACTGGCAAGTTCATGTTGCACTACAAATTTTGCGACAAACTATTTTTTTCTGTAAATGAAGAGCAAGCAGGCCTTTTTTTTGTAAAAGCATCAAGTTTCTGCAGTTCATAATTGCTTCATAATCTTATTGCCAACCCTTCTAGCACCAGCTTCAATAGCATACATTATGCTGCAAACACGCTGTATTGCATAAAGACACCGTGCAGTTTTAATGAACCCATTGTGTTGCAATAACTACATTAATATACTAGTTTCATTCAATGCATTGTACTATCATACTTTTGTTATACTGCAATAACTGCATTAATATAGCTGTTACAGTTAACACATTGTATTGCATCAAGATACAGTACCCACAGTTTGGTGAATGCATTGTGCTGCAATAACTGCATTAATATACCAGTTTCAGTTAATGCATTGTGTTGTGCCAGTGCAGTTTTAGTGAAAGCACTATGCTGTGATAACTGCATTAATATAGCCATTTCAGTTAAAGTGAACACAATGTACTGTACTAACTATTTTAATATACCAGTTTCAGTTAATGCATTGTATTGTGTCAAGATACTTTTGCAGTCTTAGTGAACACACTGAGTTGCAGTAACTTCATTAATTTACCAATTTCATTCCACTCATCGTATTACCATTGTAAATTTTCAAAACCAGTGTGCAGTGTGTTTAAGAAGCTGAGATATGGTTATTTGCGCCTCTGTCTTTAAATTAAAGAAAAAATGCAATTTTGCTAGTACCGTTTAATAATCTATGTACCAAACCTTTGAATTTTTATATATAGGCCTCATAATGTGGGTGGCTGTAGTAGTGCAAACCACAGTAGTAGCACCAGAAGTCTGGCCAGTAGTATTATTATTAGTAGTAGTAGTAACAACAGACTACAGTACTCCCTGGCTTCCGATGACATTGTGGATTGGATGTCTCATTCCTGCAGTATGATGTAAGTCTGACACAGTTCTTTGGTGCAAGCATTCCTCCTGCTCCTCCTCCTCCTCCTTGCAGCCCCCTGATAAGCCTTTCAGTTGCATTCTGTCTTCACTGCCTCCTCCTAGTGGGGAGCTATCTTTTTCCTAAGAACAGGCAACAAAACCCCATCATGACAGTCTACCTGTTGATAACTTGTGTGAGTAGTGGCAACTTCAGCGTTTGGACTGCCATGAGTAGGAGGTTTAGGTGAAGGCACGAGACTCCATGCATAGCTATGTTGGTGGTAGCAGTAGTAGTGGCATTTTGTAGTCAGTGACGATAGGGGCGGTGGTAGTGAAAGTGGCACTCGGGGCAAATACAGAGGAGGGAGTGGGGCCATGGAACAAACGATAACATATTACAATCTGATAAAAGTAGTGGTGATGATTGTGTGTTGGCCAGGACCTGGGAGCTAGGTCGAGGTGCTGAGGAGGAGGTGACATCAGAGGAGGACGGTAGTTGCTATGGCAGCAATGATGAGTAGAAGTAATGTATGGCCAGACCCCTCCCCTCAAAAAAAAGCCAGGGCCAGATCTGCTTCTATTTTGGTTATCTTGGGAACTGGGGATGCCACTCATACTGTGGGTGCAGACTCAAAATATTTCAGACCTAGGCTAAGCACTGCTCACCAACTTTTGATTTTGTAGACAGATCGTGGAGGAGATGTAGAAGACAGAGGAAAGATCCTGGTGTCTCTCCTATACAGTACTCAACAAGGAGGACTAATTGTTGGAATTGTACGCTGTGTTCATTGGCAGCAATGGACGCTAATGGCTACTCTGATCCATTTGTCAAACTGTAAGTATCCTCATCTACTGTGTCCTTCTCCCATACCACATAGATTGCAAGCCCTCGCGGGCAGGGCCCTCTCTCCTTGTGTACCAGTTTGTAACTCGTCTTGTTTATGCTTAGTGCAATTGTATGTGTATGTATACCCCTTTTTATATGTACAGCGCTATGGAATGAATGGCACTTTAATAATAAATAATAATAATAACATCAGTAAACATACTACAAAATGTAATTTTCATTAACAGGTAATGCACTTTACTCAATTAAAATGTTTTGTTACAACTACAAATCACATCCATTTTTGCTGAAGGTAGAGCATCTTGAAATGAAGGGGTTGTCTGAGATAATTAAAAATCTCAAACAATCCCTACAATGTCTTAAAAAAAACAAAAACAAATAATGAAACCATTATTTACTTGCCGTTTCTTGGACAACACCTTTAATCAGAAACTTCAACTATGTTTGAATATATTGTCTTTACTATTGTGATCATGAAATTAAAAAACAAATTTGGTACATGCTTTTTTCGTGGAAACATTGCCAACTTTTTGTGATCTTATATAGAGATGAGCAAGCACTAAAATGCTCGGGTGCTCGTTATTCGAGTCGAACTTTTCCCGATGCTCGGGTGCTCGTTTCGAGTAACGAACCCCATTGAAGTCAATGGGAGACTCGAGCATTTTTGCAGGGGACCAAGGCTGTGCCTAGGGAAGGCTGGTTGAAAACCTGGAAACCTCAGAAAATGATGGAAACACCACGGAAATGGACAGGAAACTGCAGGGGCAGCATGCATGGATGCCTCTGAGGCTGCCTAATCCCACCATTAACCCAAATTCTCAGGCAACAGCCTGGTGGTTACCCTCATGGCAATTGTGCTCACCCAGACCAAGAAAGGCGAGGCACATGCCCATCACATGTTAGGGAAGCACCCAACTAGGTGCAACGAAGGTCCATCACCGGCCGGCAGGTGACACCACTGCTCATGCTGGCACTGCTGTGCTATCCCCCGCCCCACGACGCAGGCATTAGCCTGACACATCATGGTGACAGCGATAGTGGACACCAACAAGTGACCAAGTTAGATTGAGGGTAGCAGTCAAATGTCTGTAGGCGAGCCTCCCAAAAATTTGTTTTGGAGTGTCCGAAGTTGACCCTCCTAAAAAATTGTTTAGGAGTGTCTGTAGTTGACCCTTCTGTAAAATATTTTATTTGTTTTCCTTGTTATTAGTTAATGTACAGCCCATGGCTGGCATGGTGGGAATATATAGGTTTTGCGTCACAGACGGTCCACTGCACCGTTACATTTTCTTCATCATTGCCAATTACTTTTTCACCAACTGTTGTCTGGCAATGATAAAGGGTAAGGTGAATCCACTGCGGAAGAAAAGTATCATCCTCCTACAATTATACACTTGCTCTCAATTGAAAAGGGGATGTTCTCGCCGTGGCCTTCCTCATAGTGGCCGCTTCTGCGGACGACAGAGGTGGTGTACATACTGACAACCTGACCGAACACAATGGCAGACGGGGAGACACTCCCTCATGTAAAATTGTTTTGGAGTGTCTGCGGTTGACCCTCCTGTAAAATATTTTTTTTTCCCTGTTATTAGTTAATGTACAACCCATGGCTGGCACGGTGGGAATATATAGGGAAACACCCAACTAGGTGCAACGAAGGTCCATCACCCATGCCCATGCTGGCACTGCTCTCCTATCCCCAGCCACACGATGCAGGCATAAGCCTGACACAGCATGGCGGTGACACCAACAAGTGACCAAGTTACATGAGGTAGCAGGTGAGCCACCCATAAATTTAGCCAGACGCAGCATGGCGGTGACAACAGAGTGACTGAGTTAGACTGAGGTAGCAGGAGGTGAAGCATCCTCCAAGTGGGCAGTATATGAGCGGCCCCAGGGTCAGACTCGGTCAGAGTATGTGAAATGTTCAGGGTGGCCGAACGCCGGGCTCGACGGCGGACACGTTTCGGGTTATCGATTGTCGAAATGTTGGCTTACATCAAGTTTAGTATCTGTTCTTATCAGTTGCTGTGGCTGTTGGTGGTAAAGTGGTGAGCATAGCTGCTTCCCAAGCAGTTGACCCGGGTTCGATTCCCGTCTATCGCACTATAGCAGGAGGCAATTAAAAGAAGAACCAAGAAAAAATCTGTCCAATATCTAATACGTCCCCTACCCGGCTAAATTGTTTGGAGAGAGGGGGCAGGGTAGGTGGGGGCAGGCTGGGGGGAAGGAGGTTGAGCTGGAAGAGCCAGAGGAGTGCCCCCTGGGCTAGCGTGTGTGGTGGTGACAACAGCCGGATGTAGTTAGAATGACGACGCAGGACCCCAACTTAAAAATTTATCATCAACCGGTACAATTGTCAATTATGAGATTGATCAAGTGTGGTGTGTGTTCTATGTATACCACGCAGGAGAGGAAAAAGACGTAAATTGTTTGGAGAGAGGGCCTGTAGGTGGGGGGGCAGGCTGGGGGAAGGAGGTTGAGCTAGAAGAGCCAGAGGAGTGCCCCTTGGCTAGCGTGTGTGGTGTGACAACAGCCGGATGGAGTTCGAATGACTACGCAGGACCCCTACTTAAAAATTTTGCATCAACCGGTACAGTCATAAATTATGAGCTTGATCAAGTGTGGCATGTGTTCTATGTATTCTTCTCAGTTTAATACCGTATATGGCAGCTATCCGGAAAAATAGTTTGGAGAGAGAGAAAGATAGAAAAAAGACGTAAATTGTTTGGAGAGAGGGCCTGTAGGTGGACCTCCGGAAAATTGTTTGGAGAGGAGGACCTGTAGTGGACCTCTGGAAAAATTGTTTGGAGAGAGGACTGTTGGTGGACCTCCGGAAAAATTGTTTGGAGAGAGGGCCTGTAGGTGGACCTCCGGAAAAAATTGTTTTGGAGAGAGGGCCTGTAGGTGGACCTCCGGAAAAATTGTTTGGAGAGAGGGCCTGTAGGTGGACCTCCGGAAAAATTGTTTAGAGAGAGGGCCTGTAGGTGGACCTCCGGAAAAATTGTTTGGAGAGAGGGGCCTGTAGGTGGACCTCCGGAAAAAATTGTTTGGAGAGAGGGGCTGTAGGTGGACCTCTGGAAAAATATGTTTGGAGAGAGGCCTGTAGGGGAATTGGAGGGCCTGGGCTTGGAAAATTGTTGAAGGAGGGCTGTAGGGGCCCTCCTGAAAAATTGTGGTAAAAGAGTGCCAGTTGGACCTTTAAAAAATGGCGTTTTTTTGGTCAGCGTTAGGCAAAGACGACATGGAGGAGGAGGAGGAGTAGGAGGAGTAGAGAAGAGGAATCGGATACATAAGTAATGTAAATTTTTAGAAAATATGAATATAAATAGTGGCTCACCAGTTTTGTGAATAATGCTTGATGTGGTGCTCCCAATCACTGGGCTATACCCTTAGCCTGAATGGGTTCTATAGAGATGAGGTAGATATGTGATGAGCACTCACTTTACATTTGTTTTTTTGTTTTTTTATGTTTGTTGATATAAAGCTGTAAATTATATGTATCTGTGTGTATAAGAATATTATAATATTAAAATATAGGTATATAGAAATATTATATAATTTAGGTATAGGTTATAACATTTATTAGTACAATATCGGATAATATCAAATAATATCAAATATCAAATATCCCCAGCGCTGGTACATAAAAAAATAAAAATAAAAATGAATAAAAAACAGAATAAGGATAGGATAAAAATATAATATATAAAAATATATAGAAATGTATGTGTAAGTCTCTGTATAGCAAACAACGTTATTTGTCCCTTAATGGGGGTTGGCAATGTTCAAATATCGGGTTGTAGATAGTTTATATTGTTCCAATATGCGTCAAAAATATCAAATTTGTGGAAGAAGAGGTTCGATACGTTACCCTCCTGTAGAGGTCTGTATTCTTACGTTATCGTTGTGCTGTAATGACTCCGCTCTGTGTAGGTCCGGCCGGCGCCCGGCTCTCCCTTGTGGGTCCCACGTGGGTAGCCGTCCAGCGTGTAAGTAAGTTGGCACGCTGTTGGAATCCGGGGAGT